>QLOH01000124.1:1802500-1828066 GCA_026901365.1 Sesbania bispinosa
TCTGGGGTTTCAGAGTTTAGGGTTTCAGGGTTCAGGGTTCAGGGTTCAGGGTTCAGGGTTCAGGGTAATTTCCCCAATTACCCTTTTTTATCCCGAGGAGGGTTTCGGGTTTCGGGTTTAGGGTTTAGGGTTAGGGTTTAGGGTTTAGGGTTTAGGTTTTAGGGTTTAGGCTATAGAAATGCGCTTTGGGATTGGGCAATGCGCTGTTCGTTCATTTTCCTTTCTTCTTATCAAGACTCACGATGTTCATTATTTAACATATTGCTGCTTAGCAAATTTCCCTCTATCTCTTTCTATGAAACTGGCGCCAAAATAATCCTGACAGACTAGGCCTGCCGCCTGCAAATTTTCACGGTCGAATTCGATCGACACAGGGAGATATGACCAAAATAGTTTTCGGTCAATAGTGAGGACTTTACCGACAACCTCGCAATGAAAACTTCTATTAAAATAGCTCGGGACTCCAATTTCTGTGAAATTGACGCGAAAATACTCCTGACAGACTAGGGTGGTACAATGCGAAAATTCACGGCCAGATTCATTCATCAGAGTGAGATATGCGTAAAACATCTTCCGGCTGAAAATCATCGGAAAATGGCAGTCGAAGGGTCTCACGGAACATCTCTTAGTAAAAAATTCATTGAAAATCACACAAGACTCTAATTTATGTGAAATTGACGCCAAAATACTTCTGCAAGACTAGGCTAGTCGCCTTCTAATTTTCACGGTCGAATTCGATTGGCAAAAGAAGATATGACCAAAACGGTTTCCGGTCAAGACTGAGGACTTCACCAACCACCTCGCAGTATAAAATTCGTGTAGGATCAATCGAGACTTTGATTTCATTGAAACCGACGCGAACATACTCCTAACAAACTGGGGTAGTACCACGTGAAATTTAACGGCTGGATTCATTCAACAGAGGGTGATATTCGTAAAACATCTTCCGACTGAAAATCATCGAAAAAACGGTGGTCGTATGGTCTCACGGAACAACTCGCAGTAAATAGTTCACTAAAAATAAAACGAGACTCTGATTTCTATGTAACCAGCGCCAAAATACTTTTGACAAGGTTTAGGGTTTAGGGTTTGGAGTTTGGGGTTCGAGGTTTGGGGTTTGGGGTTTGGGGTCTGGGGTCTGGGGTCTAGGGTCTGGGGTCTGGGGTTTCAGGGTTTAGGGTTTAGGGTTTCAGGTTTCAGGGTTCAGGGTTCAGGGTAATTTCCCCAATTACCCTTTTTATCCCGAGGAGGGTTTAGGGTTTCAGGTTTAGGGCTTAGGGTTTAGGGTTTAGGGTTTAGGGTTCGGGCTTAGGGTTTAGGGTTTAGGGTTTAGGGTTTAGGGTTTAGGGTTTAGGGTTTAGGCGATGGAAATGCGCTTTGGGATTGGGCAATGCGCTGTTCGTTCATTTTCCTTTCCTCTTATCAAGACTCACGATGTTCATTATTTAACATATTGCTGCTTAGCAAATTTCCCTCTATCTCTTTCTATGAAACTGGCGCCAAAATAATCCTGACAGACTAGGCCTGCCGCCTGCAAATTTTCACGGTCGAATTCGATCGACATAGGGAGATATGACCAAAATAGTTTTCGGTCAATAGTGAGGACTTCACCGACAACCTCGCAATGAAAACTTCTTTTAAAATAACTCGGGACTCCAATTTCTGTGAAATTGACGCGAAAATACTCCTGACAGACTGGGGTGGTACAATGCGAAAATTCACGGCCAGATTCATTCAACAGAGGGAGATATGCGTAAAACATCTTCCGGCTGAAAATCATCGGAAAATGGCAGTCGAAGGGTCTCACGGAACATCTCTTAGTAAAAAATTCATTGAAAATCACACAAGACTCTAATTTATTGTGAAATTGATGCCAAAATACTTCTGCCAGACTGGGCTAGTCGCCTTCTAATTTTCACGGTCGAATTCGATTGGCAAAAGAAGATATGACCAAAACAGTTTCCGGTCAAGACTGAGGACTTCACCAACCACCTCGCAGTATAAAATTCGTGTAGGATCACTCGAGACTCTGATTTCTGTGAAACCGATGCCAACATACTCCTAACAAACTGGGGTAGTTCCATGTGAAATTTCACAGCTGGATTCATTCAACAGAGGGTGATATTCGCAAAACATCTTCCGACTGAAAATCATCGAAAAACGGTGGTCGTATGGTCTCACGGAACAACTCGCAGTAAATAATTCACTAAAAATCAAACGAGACTCTGATTTCTATGTAACCAGCGCCAAAATACTCTTGACAAGGTTTAGGGTTTAGGGTTTGGAGTTTGGGGTTCGGGGTTTGGGGTTTGGGGTTTGGGGTTTGGGGTTTGGGGTTTGGGGTCTGGGGTCTGGGGTCTAGGGTCTAGGGTCTAGGGTTTCAGGGTTAACGGTTTAGGGTTTCAGGGTTTAGGGTTTCAGGGTTCAGGGTTCAGGGTTCACGGTTTAGGGTTTAGGGGTTAGCAAATTTCCCTCTATCTCTTTCTATGAAACTGGCGCCAAAATAATCCTGACAGACTAGGCTTGGCGGTTGCAAATTTTGACGGTCGAATTCGATCGACACAGGGAGATATGACCAAAATAGTTTTCGGTCAATAGTGAGGACTTCACCGACAACCTCGCAATGAAAACTTCTTTTAAAATAACTCGGGACTTCCAATTTCTGTGAAATTGACGCGAAAATACTCCTGACAGACTGGGGGTGGTACAATACGAAAATTCACGGCCAAATTCATTCAACAGAGGGAGATATGCGTAAAACATCTTCCGGCTGAAAATCATCGGAAAATGGCAGTCGAAGGGTCTCACGGAACATCTCTTAGTAAAAAATTCATTGAAAATCACACAAGACTCTAATTTATTGTGAAATTGACGCCAAAATACTTCTGCCAGACTAGGCTAGTCGCCTTCTAATTTTCACGGTCGAATTCGATTGGCAAAAGAAGATATGACCAAAATAGTTTCCGGTCAAGACTGAGGACTTCACCAACCACTTCGCAGTATAAAATTCGTGTAGGATCACTCGAGACTCTGATTTCTGTGAAACCGACGCGAACATACTCCTAACAAACTGGGGTAGTTCCACGTGAAATTTCATAGCTGGATTCATTCAACAGAGAGTGATATTCGCAAAACATCTTCCGACTGAAAATCATCGAAAAAACGGTGGTCGTATGGTCTCACGGAACAACTCGCAGTAAATAATTCACTAAAAATCAAACGAGACTCTGATTTCTATGTAACCAGCGCCAAAAATACTCTTGACAAGGTTTAGGGTTTAGGGTTTGGAGTTTGGGGTTCGGGGTTTGGGGTTTGGGTTTTGGGGTTGGGGTATGGGGTCTGGGGTCTAGGGTCTGGGGTCTAAGGTTTCAGGGTTTAGGGTTTAGGGTTTCAGGTTTAGTGTTTAGGGTTTCAGGGTTTAGGGTTTCAGGGTTCAGGGTTCAGGGTTCAGGGTAATTTCCCCAATTACCCTTTTTTATCCCGAGGAGGGTTTAGGGTTTAGGGTTTCAGGTTTCGGGTTTTGGGTTTACGATTTAGGGTTTAGGGTTTAGGGTTTAGGCGATGGAAATGCGCTTTGGGATTGGGCAATGCGCTGTTCGTTCATTTTCCTTTCCTCTTATCAAGACTCACGATGTTCATTATTTAACATATTGCAGCTTAGCAAATTTCCCTCTATCTCTTTCTATGAAACTGGCGCCAAAATAATCTTGACAGACTAGGCCAGCCGCCTGCAAATTTTCACGGTCGAATTCGATCGACACAGGGAGATATGACCAAAATAGTTTTCGATCAATAGTGAGGACTTCACCGACAACCTCGCAATGAAAACTTCTTTTAAAATAACTCGAGACTCCGATTTATGTGAAATTGACGCGAAAATACTCCTGACAGACTGGGGTGGTACAATGCGAGAATTCACGGCCAGATTCATTCAACAGAGGGAGATATGCGTAAAACATCTTCCGGCTGAAAATCATCGGAAAATGGCAGTCGAAGGGTCTCACGGAACATCTCTTAGTAAAAAATTCATTGAAAATCACACAAGACTCTAATTTATTGTGAAATTGACGCCAAAATACTTCTGCCAGACTGGGCTAGTCGCCTTCTAATTTTCACGGTCGAATTCGATTGGCAAAAGAAGATATGACCAAAACGGTTTCCGGTCAAGACTGAGGACTTCACCAACCACCTCGTAGTATAAAATTCGTGTAGGATCAATCGAGACTTTGATTTCTTTGAAACCGACGCAAACATACTCCTAACAAACTGGGGTAGTACCACGTGAAATTTAACGGCTGGATTCATTCAACAGAGGGTGATATTCGAAAAACATCTTCCGACTGAAAATCATCGAAAAACGGTGGTCGTATGGTCTCACGGAACAACTCGCAGTAAATAGTTCACTAAAAATAAAACGAGACTCTGATTTCTATGTAACCAGCGCCAAAATACTCTTGACAAGGTTTAGGGTTTAGGGTTTGGAGTTTGGGGTTCGAGGTTTGGGGTTTGGGGTTTGGGGTCTAGGGTCTGGGGTCTAGGGTCTGGGGTCTGGGGTTTCAGGGTTTAGGGTTTAGGGTTTCAGGTTTCAGGGTTCAGGGTTCAGGGTTCAGGGTAATTTCCCCAATTACCCTTTTTATCCCGAGGAGGGTTTAGGGTTTCAGGTTTAGGGTTTAGGGTTTAGGGTTTAGGGTTTCGGGTTTAGGGGTTAGGGTTTAGGGTTTAGGGTTTAGGCGATGGAAATGCGCTTTGGGATTGGGCAATGCGCTGTTCGTTCATTTTCCTTTCCTCTTATCAAGACTCACGATGTTCATTATTTAACATATTGCTGCTTAGCAAATTTCCCTCTATCGTTTTCTATGAAACTGGCGCCAAAATAATCCTGACAGACTAGGCCTGCCGCCTGCAAATTTTCACGGTCGAATTCGATCGACACAGGGAGATATGACCAAAATAGTTTTCGGTCAATAGTGAGGACTTCACCGACAACCTCGCAATGAAAACTTCTTTTAAAATAACTCGGGACTCCAATTTCTGTGAAATTGACGCGAAAATACTCCTGACAGAATGGGGTGGTACAATGCGAAAATTCACGGCCAGATTCATTCAACAGAGGGAGATATGCGTAAAACATCTTCCGGCTGAAAATCATCGGAAAATGGCAGTCGAAGGGTCTCACGGAACATCTCTTAGTAAAAAATTCATTGAAAATCACAAAAGACTCTAATTTATTGTGAAATTGACGCCAAAATACTTCTGCCAGACTGGGCTAGTCGCCTTCTAATTTCACGGTCGAATTCGATTGGCAAAAGAAGATATGACCAAAACAGTTTCCGGTCAAGACTGAGGACTTCACCAACCACCTCGCAGTATAAAATTCGTGTAGGATCACTCGAGACTCTGATTTCTGTGAAACCGACGCGAACATACTCCTAACAAACTGGGGTAGTTCCACGTGAAATTTCACAGCTGGATTCATTCAACAGAGGGTGATATTCGGAAAACATCTTCCGACTGAAAATCATCGAAAAACGGTGGTCGTATGGTCTCACGGAACAACTCGCAGTAAATAATTCACTAAAAATCAAACGAGACTCTGATTTCTATGTAACCAGCGCCAAAATACTCTTGACAAGGTTTAGGGTTTAGGGTTTGGAGTTTGGGGTTTGGGGTTTGGGGTTTGGGGTCTGGGGTCTAGGGTCTGGGGTCTAGGGTTTCAGGGTTTAGGGTTTAGGGTTTCAGGTTTAGTGTTTAGGGTTTCAGGGTTTAGGGTTTCAGGATTTAGGGTTTAGGGTTTAGGGTTTAGGGTTTAGGCGATGGAAATGCACTTTGGGATTGGGCAATGCACTGTTCGTTCATTTTCGTTTCCTCTTATCAAGACTCACGATGTTCATTATTTAACATATTGCAGCTTAGCAAATTTCCCTCTATCTCTTTCTATGAAACTGGCGCCAAAATAATCCTGACAGACTAGGCCAGCCGCCTACAAATTTTCACGGTCGAATTCGATCGACACAGGGAGATATGACCAAAATAGTTTTCGGTCAATAGTGAGGACTTTACCGACAACCTCGCAATGAAAACTTCTATTAAAATAGCTCGGGACTCCAATTTCTGTGAAATTGACGTGAAAATACTCCTGACAGACTAGGGTGGTACAATACGAAAATTCACGGCCAGATTCATTCATCAGAGGGAGATATGCGTAAAACATCTTCCGGCTGAAAATCATCGGAAAATGGCAGTCGAAGGGTCTCACGGAACATCTCTTAGTAAAAAATTCATTGAAAATCACACAAGACTCTAATTTATGTGAAATTGACGCCAAAATACTTCTGCAAGACTAGGCTAGTCGCCTTCTAATTTTCACGGTCGAATTCGATTGGCAAAAGAAGATATGACCAAAACGGTTTCCGGTCAAGACTGAGGACTTCACCAACCACCTCGCAGTATAAAATTCGTGTAGGATCAATCGAGACTTTGATTTCATTGAAACCGACGCGAACATACTCCTAACAAACTGGGGTAGTACCACGTGAAATTTAACGGCTGGATTCATTCAACAGAGGGTGATATTCGTAAAACATCTTCCGACTGAAAATCATCGAAAAACGGTGGTCGTATGGTCTCATGGAACAACTCGCAGTAAATAGTTCACTAAAAATAAAACGAGACTCTGATTTCTATGTAACCAGCGCCAAAATACTCTTGACAAGGTTTAGGGTTTAGGGTTTGGATTTTGGGGTTCGAGGTTTGGGGTTTGGGGTTTGGGGTCTAGGGTCTGGGTCTGGGGTTTCAGGGTTTAGGGTTTAGGGTTTCAGGTTTCAGGGTTCAGGGTTCAGGGTTCAGGGTAATTTCCCCAATTACCCTTTTTATCCCGAGGAGGGTTTAGGGTTTCAGGTTTAGGGTTTAGAGTTTAGGGTTTAGGGTTTAGGGTTTAGGGTTTAGGGTTTAGGGTTTAGGGGTTAGGGTTTAGGGTTTAGGGTTTAGGGTTTAGGCGATGGAAATGCGCTTTGGGATTGGGCAATGCGCTGTTCGTTCATTTTCCTTTCCTCTTATCAAGACTCACGATGTTCATTATTTAACATATTGCTGCTTAGCAAATTTCCCTCTATCTTTTTCTATGAAACTGGCGCCAAAATAATCCTGACAGACTAGGCCTGCCGCCTGCAAATTTTCACGGTCGAATTCGATCGACACAGGGAGATATGACCAAAATAGTTTTCGGTCAATAGTGAGGACTTCACCGACAACCTCGCAATGAAAACTTCTTTTAAAATAACTCGGGACTCCAATTTCTGTGAAATTGACGCGAAAATACTCCTGACAGAATGGGGTGGTACAATGCGAAAATTCACGGCCAGATTCATTCAACAGAGGGAGATATGCGTAAAACATCTTCCGGCTGAAAATCATCGGAAAATGGCAGTCGAAGGGTCTCACGGAACATCTCTTAGTAAAAAATTCATTGAAAATCACAAAAGACTCTAATTTATTGTGAAATTGACGCCAAAATACTTCTGCCAGACTGGGCTAGTCGCCTTCTAATTTTCACGGTCTAATTCGATTGGCAAAAGAAGATATGACCAAAACAGTTTCCGGTCAAGACTGAGGACTTCACCAACCACCTCGCAGTATAAAATTCGTGTAGGATCACTCGAGACTCTGATTTCTGTGAAACCGACGCGAACATACTCCTAACAAACTGGGGTAGTTCCACGTGAAATTTCACAGCTGGATTCATTCAACAGAGGGTGATATTCGGAAAACATCTTCCGACTGAAAATCATCGAAAAACGGTGGTCGTATGGTCTCACGGAACAACTCGCAGTAAATGATTCACTAAAAATCAAACGAGACTCTGATTTCTATGTAACCAGCGCCAAAATACTCTTGACAAGGTTTAGGGTTTAGGGTTTGGAGTTTGGGGTTTGGGGTTTGGGGTTTGGGGTCTGGGGTCTGGGGTCTAGGGTCTGGGGTCTAGGGTTTCAGGGTTTAGGGTTTAGGGTTTCAGGTTTAGTGTTTAGGGTTTCAGGGTTTAGGGTTTCACGATTTAGGGTTTAGGGTTTAGGGTTTAGGGTTTAGGCGATGGAAATGCACTTTGGGATTGGGCAATGCACTGTTCGTTCATTTTCGTTTCCTCTTATCAAGACTCACGATGTTCATTATTTAACATATTGCAGCTTAGCAAATTTCCCTCTATCTCTTTCTATGAAACTGGCGCCAAAATAATCCTGACAGACTAGGCCAGCCGCCTACAAATTTTCACGGTCGAATTCGATCGACACAGGGAGATATGACCAAAATAGTTTTCGGTCAATAGTGAGGACTTTACCGACAACCTCGCAATGAAAACTTCTATTAAAATAGCTCGGGACTCCAATTTCTGTGAAATTGACGTGAAAATACTCCTGACAGACTAGGGTGGTACAATACGAAAATTCACGGCCAGATTCATTCATCAGAGGGAGATATGCGTAAAACATCTTCCGGCTGAAAATCATCGGAAAATGGCAGTCGAAGGGTCTCACGGAACATCTCTTAGTAAAAAATTCATTGAAAATCACACAAGACTCTAATTTATGTGAAATTGACGCCAAAATACTTCTGCAAGACTAGGCTAGTCGCCTTCTAATTTTCACGGTCGAATTCGATTGGCAAAGAAGATATGACCAAAACGGTTTCCGGTCAAGACTGAGGACTTCACCAACCACCTCGCAGTATAAAATTCGTGTAGGATCAATCGAGACTTTGATTTCTTTGAAACCGACGCGAACATACTCCTAACAAACTGGGGTAGTACCACGTGAAATTTAACGGCTGGATTCATTCAACAGAGGGTGATATTCGAAAAACATCTTCCGACTGAAAATCATCGAAAAACGGTGGTCGTATGGTCTCATGGAACAACTCGCAGTAAATAGTTCACTAAAAATAAAACGAGACTCTGATTTCTATGTAACCAGCGCCAAAATACTTTTGACAAGGTTTAGGGTTTAGGGTTTGGAGTTTGGGGTTCGAGGTTTGGGGTTTGGGGTTTGGGGTCTAGGATCTGGGGTCTGGGGTTTCAGGGTTTAGGGTTTAGGGTTTCAGGTTTCAGGGTTCAGGGTTCAGGGTTCAGGGTAATTTCCCCAATTACCCTTTTTATCCCGAGGAGGGTTTAGGGTTTCAGGTTTAGGGTTTAGGGTTTAGTGTTTAGGGTTTAGGGTTTCGGGTTTAGGGTTTAGGGTTTAGGGGTTATGGTTTAGGGTTTAGGGTTTAGGGTTTAGGGTTTAGGGTTTAGGCGATGGAAATGCGCTTTGGGATTGGGCAATGCGCTGTTCGTTCATTTTCCTTTCCTCTTATCAAGACTCACGATGTTCATTATTTAACATATTGCTGCTTAGCAAATTTCCCTCTATCTTTTTCTATGAAACTGGCGCCAAAATAATCCTGACAGACTAGGCCTGCCGCCTGCAAATTTTCACGGTCGAATTCGATCGACACAGGGAGATATGACCAAAATAGTTTTCGGTCAATAGTGAGGACTTCACCGACAACCTCGCAATGAAAACTTCTTTTAAAATAACTCGGGACTCCAATTTCTGTGAAATTGACGCGAAAATACTCCTGACAGAATGGGGTGGTACAATGCGAAAATTCACGGCCAGATTCATTCAACAGAGGGAGATATTCGTAAAACATCTTCCGGCTGAAAATCATCGGAAAATGGCAGTCGAAGGGTCTCACGGAACATCTCTTAGTAAAAAATTCATTGAAAATCACACAAGACTCTAATTTATGTGAAATTGACGCCAAAATACTTATGCAAGACTAGGCTAGTCGCCTTCTAATTTTCACGGTCGAATTCGATTGGCAAAAGAAGATATGACCAAAACGGTTTCCGGGCAAGACTGAGGACTTCACCAACCACCTCGCAGTATAAAATTCGTGTAGGATCAATCGAGACTTTGATTTCATTGAAACCGACGCGAACATACTCCTAACAAACTGGGGTAGTACCACGTGAAATTTAACGGCTGGATTCATTCAACAGAGGGTGATATTCGTAAACATCTTCCGACTGAAAATCATCGAAAAACGGTGGTCGTATGGTCTCACGGAACAACTCGCAGTAAATAGTTCACTAAAAATAAAACGAGACTCTGATTTCTATGTAACCAGCGCCAAAATACTTTTGACAAGGTTTAGGGTTTAGGGTTTGGAGTTTGGGGTTCGAGGTTTGGGGTTTGGGGTTTGGGGTCTGGGGTCTGGGGTCTAGGGTCTGGGGTCTGGGGTTTCAGGGTTTAGGGTTTAGGGTTTCAGGTTTCAGGGTTCAGGGTTCAGGGTAATTTCCCCAATTACCCTTTTTATCCCGAGGAGGGTTTAGGGTTTCAGGTTTAGGGCTTAGGGTTTAGGGTTTAGGGTTTCGGGCTTAGGGTTTAGGGTTTAGGGTTTAGGGTTTAGGGTTTAGGGTTTAGGGTTTAGGCGATGGAAATGCGCTTTGGGATTGGGCAATGCGCTGTTCGTTCATTTTCCTTTCCTCTTATCAAGACTCACGATGTTCATTATTTAACATATTGCTGCTTAGCAAATTTCCCTCTATCTCTTTCTATGAAACTGGCGCCAAAATAATCCTGACAGACTAGGCCTGCCGCCTGCAAATTTTCACGGTCGAATTCGATCGACACAGGGAGATATGACCAAAATAGTTTTCGGTCAATAGTGAGGACTTCACCGACAACCTCGCAATGAAAACTTCTTTTAAAATAACTCGGGACTCCAATTTCTGTGAAATTGACGCGAAAATACTCCTGACAGACTGGGGTGGTACAATGCGAAAATTCACGGCCAGATTCATTCAACAGAGGGAGATATGCGTAAAACATCTTCCGGCTGAAAATCATCGGAAAATGGCAGTCGAAGGGTCTCACGGAACATCTCTTAGTAAAAAATTCATTGAAAATCACACAAGACTCTAATTTATTGTGAAATTGATGCCAAAATACTTCTGCCAGACTGGGCTAGTCGCCTTCTAATTTTCACGGTCGAATTCGATTGGCAAAAGAAGATATGACCAAAACAGTTTCCGGTCAAGACTGAGGACTTCACCAACCACCTCGCAGTATAAAATTCGTGTAGGATCACTCGAGACTCTGATTTCTGTGAAACCGACGCGAACATACTCCTAACAAACTGGGGTAGTTCCACGTGAAATTTCACAGCTGGATTCATTCAACAGAGGGTGATATTCGGAAAACATCTTCCGACTGAAAATCATCGAAAAACGGTGGTCGTATGGTCTCACGGAACAACTCGCAGTAAATAATTCACTAAAAATCAAACGAGACTCTGATTTCTATGTAACCAGCGCCAAAATACTCTTGACAAGGTTTAGGGTTTAGGGTTTGGAGTTTGGGGTTTGGGGTTTGGGGTTTGGGGTCTGGGTCTAGGGTCTGGGGTCTAGGGTTTCAGGGTTTAGGGTTTAGGGTTTCAGGTTTAGTGTTTAGGGTTTCAGGGTTTAGGGTTTCAGGATTTAGGGTTTAGGGTTTAGGGTTTAGGGTTTAGGCGATGGAAATGCACTTTGGGATTGGGCAATGCACTGTTCGTTCATTTTCGTTTCCTCTTATCAAGACTCACGATGTTCATTATTTAACATATTGCAGCTTAGCAAATTTCCCTCTATCTCTTTCTATGAAACTGGCGCCAAAATAATCCTGACAGACTAGGCCAGCCGCCTACAAATTTTCACGGTCGAATTCGATCGACACAGGGAGATATGACCAAAATAGTTTTCGGTCAATAGTGAGGACTTTACCGACAACCTCGCAATGAAAACTTCTATTAAAATAGCTCGGGACTCCAATTTCTGTGAAATTGACGTGAAAATACTCCTGACAGACTAGGGTGGTACAATACGAAAATTCACGGCCAGATTCATTCATCAGAGGGAGATATGCGTAAAACATCTTCCGGCTGAAAATCATCGGAAAATGGCAGTCGAAGGGTCTCACGGAACATCTCTTAGTAAAAAATTCATTGAAAATCACACAAGACTCTAATTTATGTGAAATTGACGCCAAAATACTTCTGCAAGACTAGGCTAGTCGCCTTCTAATTTTCACGGTCGAATTCGATTGGCAAAAGAAGATATGACCAAAACGGTTTCCGGTCAAGACTGAGGACTTCACCAACCACCTCGCAGTATAAAATTCGTGTAGGATCAATCGAGACTTTGATTTCTTTGAAACCGACGCGAACATACTCCTAACAAACTGGGGTAGTACCACGTGAAATTTAACGGCTGGATTCATTCAACAGAGGGTGATATTCGAAAAACATCTTCCGACTGAAAATCATCGAAAAACGGTGGTCGTATGGTCTCATGGAACAACTCGCAGTAAATAGTTCACTAAAAATAAAACGAGACTCTGATTTCTATGTAACCAGCGCCAAAATACTCTTGACAAGGTTTAGGGTTTAGGGTTTGGATTTTGGGGTTCGAGGTTTGGGGTTTGGGGTTTGGGGTCTAGGGTCTGGGTCTGGGGTTTCAGGGTTTAGGGTTTAGGGTTTCAGGTTTCAGGGTTCAGGGTTCAGGGTTCAGGGTAATTTCCCCAATTACCCTTTTTATCCCGAGGAGGGTTTAGGGTTTCAGGTTTAGGGTTTAGAGTTTAGGGTTTAGGGTTTAGGGTTTAGGGTTTAGGGTTTAGGGTTTAGGGGTTAGGGTTTAGGGTTTAGGGTTTAGGGTTTAGGCGATGGAAATGCGCTTTGGGATTGGGCAATGCGCTGTTCGTTCATTTTCCTTTCCTCTTATCAAGACTCACGATGTTCATTATTTAACATATTGCTGCTTAGCAAATTTCCCTCTATCTTTTTCTATGAAACTGGCGCCAAAATAATCCTGACAGACTAGGCCTGCCGCCTGCAAATTTTCACGGTCGAATTCGATCGACACAGGGAGATATGACCAAATTAGTTTTCGGTCAATAGTGAGGACTTCACCGACAACCTCGCAATGAAAACTTCTTTTAAAATAACTCGGGACTCCAATTTCTGTGAAATTGACGCGAAAATACTCCTGACAGAATGGGGTGGTACAATGCGAAAATTCACGGCCAGATTCATTCAACAGAGGGAGATATGCGTAAAACATCTTCCGGCTGAAAATCATCGGAAAATGGCAGTCGAAGGGTCTCACGGAACATCTCTTAGTAAAAAATTCATTGAAAATCACAAAAGACTCTAATTTATTGTGAAATTGACGCCAAAATACTTCTGCCAGACTGGGCTAGTCGCCTTCTAATTTTCACGGTCTAATTCGATTGGCAAAAGAAGATATGACCAAAACAGTTTCCGGTCAAGACTGAGGACTTCACCAACCACCTCGCAGTATAAAATTCGTGTAGGATCACTCGAGACTCTGATTTCTGTGAAACCGACGCGAACATACTCCTAACAAACTGGGGTAGTTCCACGTGAAATTTCACAGCTGGATTCATTCAACAGAGGGTGATATTCGGAAAACATCTTCCGACTGAAAATCATCGAAAAACGGTGGTCGTATGGTCTCACGGAACAACTCGCAGTAAATGATTCACTAAAAATCAAACGAGACTCTGATTTCTATGTAACCAGCGCCAAAATACTCTTGACAAGGTTTAGGGTTTAGGGTTTGGAGTTTGGGGTTTGGGGTTTGGGGTTTGGGGTCTGGGGTCTGGGGTCTAGGGTCTGGGGTCTAGGGTTTCAGGGTTTAGGGTTTAGGGTTTCAGGTTTAGTGTTTAGGGTTTCAGGGTTTAGGGTTTCACGATTTAGGGTTTAGGGTTTAGGGTTTAGGGTTTAGGCGATGGAAATGCACTTTGGGATTGGGCAATGCACTGTTCGTTCATTTTCGTTTCCTCTTATCAAGACTCACGATGTTCATTATTTAACATATTGCAGCTTAGCAAATTTCCCTCTATCTCTTTCTATGAAACTGGCGCCAAAATAATCCTGACAGACTAGGCCAGCCGCCTACAAATTTTCACGGTCGAATTCGATCGACACAGGGAGATATGACCAAAATAGTTTTCGGTCAATAGTGAGGACTTTACCGACAACCTCGCAATGAAAACTTCTATTAAATAGCTCGGGACTCCAATTTCTGTGAAATTGACGTGAAAATACTCCTGACAGACTAGGGTGGTACAATACGAAAATTCACGGCCAGATTCATTCATCAGAGGGAGATATGCGTAAAACATCTTCCGGCTGAAATCATCGGAAAATGGCAGTCGAAGGGTCTCACGGAACATCTCTTAGTAAAAAATTCATTGAAAATCACACAAGACTCTAATTTATGTGAAATTGACGCCAAAATACTTCTGCAAGACTAGGCTAGTCGCCTTCTAATTTTCACGGTCGAATTCGATTGGCAAAAGAAGATATGACCAAAACGGTTTCCGGTCAAGACTGAGGACTTCACCAACCACCTCGCAGTATAAAATTCGTGTAGGATCAATCGAGACTTTGATTTCTTTGAAACCGACGCGAACATACTCCTAACAAACTGGGGTAGTACCACGTGAAATTTAACGGCTGGATTCATTCAACAGAGGGTGATATTCGAAAAACATCTTCCGACTGAAAATCATCGAAAAACGGTGGTCGTATGGTCTCATGGAACAACTCGCAGTAAATAGTTCACTAAAAATAAAACGAGACTCTGATTTCTATGTAACCAGCGCCAAAATACTTTTGACAAGGTTTAGGGTTTAGGGTTTGGAGTTTGGGGTTCGAGGTTTGGGGTTTGGGGTTTGGGGTCTAGGATCTGGGGTCTGGGGTTTCAGGGTTTAGGGTTTAGGGTTTCAGGTTTCAGGGTTCAGGGTTCAGGGTTCAGGGTAATTTCCCCAATTACCCTTTTTATCCCGATGAGGGTTTAGGGTTTCAGGTTTAGGGTTTAGGGTTTAGTGTTTAGGGTTTAGGGTTTCGGGTTTAGGGTTTAGGGTTTAGGGGTTATGGTTTAGGGTTTAGGGTTTAGGGTTTAGGGTTTAGGGTTTAGGCGATGGAAATGCGCTTTGGGATTGGGCAATGCGCTGTTCGTTCATTTTCCTTTCCTCTTATCAAGACTCACGATGTTCATTATTTAACATATTGCTGCTTAGCAAATTTCCCTCTATCTTTTTCTATGAAACTGGCGCCAAAATAATCCTGACAGACTAGGCCTGCCGCCTGCAAATTTTCACGGTCGAATTCGATCGACACAGGGAGATATGACCAAAATAGTTTTCGGTCAATAGTGAGGACTTCACCGACAACCTCGCAATGAAAACTTCTTTTAAAATAACTCGGGACTCCAATTTCTGTGAAATTGACGCGAAAATACTCCTGACAGAATGGGGTGGTACAATGCGAAAATTCACGGCCAGATTCATTCAACAGAGGGAGATATTCGTAAAACATCTTCCGGCTGAAAATCATCGGAAAATGGCAGTCGAAGGGTCTCACGGAACATCTCTTAGTAAAAAATTCATTGAAAATCACACAAGACTCTAATTTATTGTGAAATTGACGCCAAAATACTTCTGCCAGACTGGGCTAGTCACCTTCTAATTTTCACGGTCGAATTCGATTGGCAAAAGAAGATATGACCAAAACAGTTTCCGGTCAAGACTGAGGACTTCACCAACCACCCTCGCAGTATAAAATTCGTGTAGGATCACTCGAGACTCTGATTTCTGTGAAACCGACGCGAACATACTCCTAACAAACTGGGGTAGTACCACGTGAAATTTCACGGCTGGATTCATTCAACAGAGGGTGATATTCACAAAACATCTTCCGACTGAAAATCATCGAAAAACGGTGGTCGTATGGTCTCACGGAACAACTCGCAGTAAATAATTCACTAAAAATCAAACGAGACTCCGATTTCTATGTAACCAGTGCCAAAATACTCTTGACAAGGTTTAGGGTTTAGGGATTGGAGTTTGGGGTTCGGGGTTTGGGGTTTGGGGTCTGGGGTCTGGGGTCTAGGGTCTGGGGTTTCAGAGTTTAGGGTTTCAGGGTTCAGGGTTCAGGTTTCAGGGTTCAGGGTTCAGGGTAATTTCCCCAATTACCCTTTTTTTTCCCGAGGAGGGTTTCGGGTTTCGGGTTTAGGGTTTAGGGTTTAGGGTTTAGGGTTTAGGGTTTAGGGTTTAGGGTTTAGGGTTTAGGCTATAGAAATGCGCTTTGGGATTGGGCAATGCGCTGTTCGTTCATTTTCCTTTCCTCTTATCAAGACTCACGATGTTCATTATTTAACATATTGCTGCTTAGCAAATTTCCCTCTATCTCTTTCTATGAAACTGGCGCCAAAATAATCCTGACATACTAGGCCTGCCGCCTGCAAATTTTCACGGTCGAATTCGATCGACACAGGGAGATATGACCAAAATAGTTTTCGGTCAATAGTGAGGACTTTACCGACAACCTCGCAATGAAAACTTCTATTAAAATAGCTCGGGACTCCAATTTCTGTGAAATTGACGCGAAAATACTCCTGACAGACTAGGGTGGTACAATGCGAAAATTCACGGCCAGATTCATTCATCAGAGGGAGATATGCGTAAAACATCTTCCGGCTGAAAATCATCGGAAAATGGCAGTCGAAGGGTCTCACGGAACATCTCTTAGTAAAAAATTCATTGAAAATCACACAAGACTCTAATTTATGTGAAATTGACGCCAAAATACTTCTGCAAGACTAGGCTAGTCGCCTTCTAATTTTCACGGTCGAATTCGATTGGCAAAAGAAGATATGACCAAAACGGTTTCCGGTCAAGACTGAGGACTTCACCAACCACCTCGCAGTATAAAATTCATGTAGGATCAATCGAGACTTTGATTTCATTGAAACCGACGCGAACATACTCCTAACAAACTGGGGTAGTACCACGTGAAATTTAACGGCTGGATTCATTCAACAGAGGGTGATATTCGTAAAACATCTTCCGACTGAAAATCATCGAAAAACGGTGGTCGTATGGTCTCACGGAACAACTCGCAGTAAATAGTTCACTAAAAATAAAACGAGACTCTGATTTCTATGTAACCAGCGCCAAAATACTTTTGACAAGGTTTAGGGTTTAGGGTTTGGAGTTTGGGGTTCGAGGTTTGGGGTTTGGGGTTTGGGGTCTGGGGTCTGGGTCTAGGGTCTGGGGTCTGGGGTTTCAGGGTTTAGGGTTTAGGGTTTCAGGTTTCAGGGTTCAGGGTTCAGGGTAATTTCCCCAATTACCCTTTTTATCCCGAGGAGGGTTTAGGGTTTCAGGTTTAGGGCTTAGGGTTTAGGGTTTAGGGTTTCGGGCTTAGGGTTTAGGGTTTAGGGGTTAGGGTTTAGGGTTTAGGGTTTAGGCGATGGAAATGCGCTTTGGGATTGGGCAATGCGCTGTTCGTTCATTTTCCTTTCCTCTTATCAAGACTCACGATGTTCATTATTTAACATATTGCTGCTTAGCAAATTTCCCTCTATCTCTTTCTATGAAACTGGCGCCAAAATAATCCTGACAGACTAGGCCTGCCGCCTGCAAATTTTCACGGTCGAATTCGATCGACACAGGGAGATATGACCAAAATAGTTTTCGGTCAATAGTGAGGACTTCACCGACAACCTCGCAATGAAAACTTCTTTTAAAATAACTCGGGACTCCAATTTCTGTGAAATTGACGCGAAAATACTCCTGACAGACTGGGGTGGTACAATGCCGAAAATTCACGGCCAGATTCATTCAACAGAGGGAGATATGCGTAAAACATCTTCCGGCTGAAAATCATCGGAAAATGGCAGTCGAAGGGTCTCACGGAACATCTCTTAGTAAAAAATTCATTGAAAATCACACAAGACTCTAATTTATTGTGAAATTGACGCCAAAATACTTCTGCCAGACTGGGCTAGTCGCCTTCTAATTTTCACGGTCGAATTCGATTGGCAAAAGAAGATATGACCAAAACAGTTTCCGGTCAAGACTGAGGACTTCACCAACCACCTCGCAGTATAAATTCGTGTAGGATCACTCGAGACTCTGATTTCTGTGAAACCGACGCGAACATACTCCTAACAAACTGGGGTAGTTCCACGTGAAATTTCACAGCTGGATTCATTCAACAGAGGGTGATATTCGCAAAACATCTTCCGACTGAAAATCATCGAAAAAACGGTGGTCGTATGGTCTCACGGAACAACTCGCAGTAAATAATTCACTAAAATCAAACGAGACTCCGATTTCTATGTAACCAGTGCCAAAATACTCTTGACAAGGTTTAGGGTTTAGGGATTGGAGTTTGGGGTTCGGGGTTTGGGGTTTGGGGTCTGGGGTCTGGGGTCTAGGGTCTGGGGTTTCAGAGTTTAGGGTTTCAGGGTTCAGGGTTCAGGTTTCAGGGTTCAGGGTTCAGGGTAATTTCCCCCAATTACCCTTTTTTATCCCGAGGAGGGTTTCGGGTTTCGGGTTTAGGGTTTAGGGTTTAGGGTTTAGGGTTTAGGGTTTAGGCTATAGAAATGCGCTTTGGGATTGGGCAATGCGCTGTTCGTTCATTTTCCTTTCCTCTTATCAAGACTCACGATGTTCATTATTTAACATATTGCTGCTTAGCAAATTTCCCTCTATCTCTTTCTATGAAACTGGCGCCAAAATAATCCTGACATACTAGGCCTGCCGCCTGCAAATTTTCACGGTCGAATTCGATCGACACAGGGAGATATGACCAAAATAGTTTTTCGGTCAATAGTGAGGACTTTACCGACAACCTCGCAATGAAAACTTCTATTAACATAGCTCGGGACTCCAATTTCTGTGAAATTGACGCGAAAATACTCCTGACAGACTAGGGTGGTACAATGCGAAAATTCACGGCCAGATTCATTCATCAGAGGGAGATATGCGTAAAACATCTTCCGGCTGAAAATCATCGGAAAATGGCAGTCGAAGGGTCTCACGGAACATCTCTTAGTAAAAAATTCATTGAAAATCACACAAGACTCTAATTTATGTGAAATTGACGCCAAAATACTTCTGCAAGACTAGGCTAGTCGCCTTCTAATTTTCACGGTCGAATTCGATTGGCAAAAGAAGATATGACCAAAACGGTTTCCGGTCAAGACTGAGGACTTCACCAACCACCTCGCAGTATAAAATTCGTGTAGGATCAATCGAGACTTTGATTTCATTGAAACCGACGCGAACATACTCCTAACAAACTGGGGTAGTACCACGTGAAATTTAACGGCTGGATTCATTCAACAGAGGGTGATATTCGTAAAACATCTTCCGACTGAAAATCATCGAAAAACGGTGGTCGTATGGTCTCACGGAACAACTCGCAGTAAATAGTTCACTAAAAATAAAACGAGACTCTGATTTCTATGTAACCAGCGCCAAAATACTTTTGACAAGGTTTAGGGTTTAGGGTTTGGAGTTTGGGGTTCGAGGTTTGGGGTTTGGGGTTTGGGGTCTGGGGTCTGGGGTCTAGGGTCTGGGGTCTGGGGTTTCAGGGTTTAGGGTTTAGGGTTTTAGGTTTCAGGGTTCAGGGTTCAGGGTAATTTCCCCCAATTACCCT
This sequence comes from Sesbania bispinosa, assembly GCA_026901365.1. Lineage (NCBI taxonomy): Eukaryota > Viridiplantae > Streptophyta > Magnoliopsida > Fabales > Fabaceae > Sesbania > Sesbania bispinosa. Next base: position 1,822,043 of record QLOH01000124.1, read on the forward strand.
TTTTATCCCGAGGAGGGTTTAGGGTTTCAGGTTTAGGGCTTAGGGTTTAGGGTTTAGGGTTTCGGGCTTAGGGTTTAGGGTTTAGGGGTTAGGGTTTAGGGTTTAGGGTTTAGGGTTTAGGCGATGGAAATGCGCTTTGGGATTGGGCAATGCGCTGTTCGTTCATTTTCCTTTCCTCTTATCAAGACTCACGATGTTCATTATTTAACATATTGCTGCTTAGCAAATTTCCCTCTATCTCTTTCTATGAAACTGGCGCCAAAATAATCCTGACAGACTAGGCCTGCCGCCTGCAAATTTTCACGGTCGAATTCGATCGACACAGGGAGATATGACCAAAATAGTTTTCGGTCAATAGTGAGGACTTCACCGACAACCTCGCAATGAAAACTTCTTTTAAAATAACTCGGGACTCCAATTTCTGTGAAATTGACGCGAAAATACTCCTGACAGACTGGGGTGGTACAATGCGAAAATTCACGGCCAGATTCATTCAACAGAGGGAGATATGCGTAAAACATCTTCCGGCTGAAAATCATCGGAAAATGGCAGTCGAAGGGTCTCACGGAACATCTCTTAGTAAAAAATTCATTGAAAATCACACAAGACTCTAATTTATTGTGAAATTGACGCCAAAATACTTCTGCCAGACTGGGCTAGTCGCCTTCTAATTTTCACGGTCGAATTCGATTGGCAAAAGAAGATATGACCAAAACAGTTTCCGGTCAAGACTGAGGACTTCACCAACCACCTCGCAGTATAAAATTCGTGTAGGATCACTCGAGACTCTGATTTCTGTGAAACCGACGCGAACATACTCCTAACAAACTGGGGGTAGTTCCACGTGAAATTTCACAGCTGGATTCATTCAACAGAGGGTGATATTCGCAAAACATCTTCCGACTGAAAATCATCGAAAAAACGGTGGTCGTATGGTCTCACGGAACAACTCGCAGTAAATAATTCACTAAAAATCAAACGAGACTCTGATTTCTATGTAACCAGCGCCAAAATACTCTTGACAAGGTTTAGGGTTTAGGGTTTCGAGTTTGGGGTTCGGGGTTTGGGGTTTGGGGTTTGGGGTTTGGGGTTTGGGGTTTGGGTTTGGGTTCTGGGGTCTGGGGTCTAGGGTCTGGGGTCTAGGGTTTCAGGGTTAACGGTTTAGGGTTTCAGGGTTTAGGGTTTCAGGGTTCACGGTTTAGGGTTTAGGGGTTAGCAAATTTCCCTCTATCTCTTTCTATGAAACTGGCGCCAAAATAATCCTGACAGACTAGGCTTGGCGGCTGCAAATTTTGACGGTCGAATTCGATCGACACAGGGAGATATGACCAAAATAGTTTTCGGTCAATAGTGAGGACTTCACCGACAACCTCGCAATGAAAACTTCTTTTAAAATAACTCGGGACTCCAATTTCTGTGAAATTGACGCGAAAATACTCCTGACAGACTGGGGTGGTACAATACGAAAATTCACGGCCAAATTCATTCAACAGAGGGAGATATGCGTAAAACATCTTCCGGCTGAAAATCATCGGAAAATGGCAGTCGAAGGGTCTCACGGAACATCTCTTAGTAAAAAATTCATTGAAAATCACACAAGACTCTAATTTATTGTGAAATTGACGCCAAAATACTTCTGCCAGACTGGGCTAGTCGCCTTCTAATTTTCACGGTCGAATTCGATTGGCAAAAGAAGATATGACCAAAATAGTTTCCGGTCAAGACTGAGGACTTCACCAACCACTTCGCAGTATAAAATTCGTGTAGGATCACTCGAGACTTTGATTTCTGTGAAACCGACGCGAACATACTCCTAACAAACTGGGGTAGTTCCACGTGAAATTTCATAGCTGGATTCATTCAACAGAGAGTGATATTCGCAAAACATCTTCCGACTGAAAATCATCGAAAAAACGGTGGTCGTATGGTCTCACGGAACAACTCGCAGTAAATAATTCACTAAAATCAAACGAGACTCTGATTTCTATGTAACCAGCGCCAAAAATACTCTTGACAAGGTTTAGGGTTTAGGGTTTGGAGTTTGGGGTTCGGGGTTTGGGGTTTGGGGTTTGGGGTTTGGGGTTTGGGGTTTGGGGTCTGGGGTCTAGGGTCTGGGGTCTAGGGTTTCAGGGTTTAGGGTTTAGGGTTTCAGGTTTAGTGTTTAGGGTTTCAGGGTTTAGGGTTTCAGGGTTCAGGGTTCAGGGTTCAGGGTAATTTCCCCAATTACCCTTTTTTATCCCGAGGAGGGTTTAGGGTTTAGGGTTTCAGGTTTCGGGTTTAGGGTTTAGGGTTTAGGGTTTAGGCGATGGAAATGCGCTTTGGGATTGGGCAATGCGCTGTTCGTTCATTTTCCTTTTCTCTTATCAAGACTCACGATGTTCATTATTTAACATATTGCAGCTTAGCAAATTTCCCTCTATCTCTTTCTATGAAACTGGCGCCAAAATAATCTTGACAGACTAGGCCAGCCGCCTGCAAATTTTCACGGTCGAATTCGATCGACACAGGGAGATATGACCAAAATAGTTTTCGGTCAATAGTGAGGACTTCACCGACAACCTCGCAATGAAACTTCTTTTAAAATAACTCGAGACTCCGATTTATGTGAAATTGACGCGAAAATACTCCTGACAGACTGGGGGTGGTACAATGCGAAAATTCACGGCCAGATTCATTCAACAGAGGGAGATATGCGTAAAACATCTTCCGGCTGAAAATCATCGGAAAATGGCAGTCGAAGGGTCTCACGGAACATCTCTTAGTAAAAATTCATTGAAAATCACACAAGACTCTAATTTATTGTGAAATTGACGCCAAAATACTTCTGCCAGGACTGGGCTAGTCGCCTTCTAATTTTCACGGTCGAATTCGATTGGCAAAAGAAGATATGACCAAAACGGTTTCCGGTCAAGACTGAGGACTTCACCAACCACCTCGCAGTATAAAATTCGTGTAGGATCAATCGAGACTTTGATTTCTTTGAAACCGACGCGAACATACTCCTAACAAACTGGGGTAGTACCACGTGAAATTTAACGGCTGGATTCATTCAACAGAGGGTGATATTCGAAAAACATCTTCCGACTGAAAATCATCGAAAAACGGTGGTCGTATGGTCTCACGGAACAACTCGCAGTAAATAGTTCACTAAAAATAAAACGAGACTCTGATTTCTATGTAACCAGCGCCAAAATACTCTTGACAAGGTTTAGGGTTTAGGGTTTGGAGTTTGGGGTTCGAGGTTTGGGGTTTGGGGTTTGGGGTCTAGGGTCTGGGGTCTGGGTTTCAGGGTTTAGGGTTTAGGGTTTCAGGTTTCAGGGTTCAGGGTTCAGGGTTCAGGGTAATTTCCCCAATTACCCTTTTTATCCGAGGAGGGTTTAGGGTTTCAGGTTTAGGGTTTAGGGTTTAGGGTTTAGGGTTTCGGGTTTAGGGTTTAGGGGTTAGGGGTTAGGGTTTAGGGTTTAGGGTTTAGGGTTTAGGGTTTAGGCGATGGAAATGCGCTTTGGGATTGGGCAATGCGCTGTTCGTTCATTTTCCTTTCCTCTTATCAAGACTCACGATGTTCATTATTTAACATATTGCTGCTTAGCAAATTTCCCTCTATCTTTTTCTATGAACTGGCGCCAAAATAATCCTGACAGACTAGGCCTGCCGCCTGCAAATTTTCACGGTCGAATTCGATCGACACAGGGAGATATGACCAAAATAGTTTTCGGTCAATAGTGAGGACTTCACCGACAACCTCGCAATGAAAACTTCTTTTAAAATAACTCGGGACTCCAATTTCTGTGAAATGACGCGAAAATACTCCTGACAGAATGGGGTGGTATAATGCGAAAATTCACGGCCAGATTCATTCAACAGAGGAAGATATGCTGTAAAACATCTTCCGGCTGAAAATCATCGGAAAATGGCAGTCGAAGGGTCTCACGGAACATCTCTTAGTAAAAAATTCATTGAAATCACAAAAGACTCTAATTTATTGTGAAATTGACGCCAAAATACTTCTGCCAGACTGGGCTAGTCGCCTTCTAATTTTCACGGTCGAATTCGATTGGCAAAAGAAGATATGACCAAAACAGTTTCCGGTCAAGACTGAGGACTTCACCAACCACCTCGCAGTATAAAATTCGTGTAGGATCACTCGAGACTCTGATTTCTGTGAAACCGACGCGAACATACTCCTAACAAGTGGGGTAGTTCCACGTGAAATTTCACAGCTGGATTCATTCAACAGAGGGTGATATTCGGAAAACATCTTCCGACTGAAAATCCATCGAAAAACGGTGGTCGTATGGTCTCACGGAACAACCTCGCAGTAAATAATTCACTAAAAATCAAACGAGACTCTGATTTCTATGTAACCAGCGCCAAAATACTCTTGACAAGGTTTAGGGTTTAGGGTTTGGAGTTTGGGGTTTGGGGTTTGGGGTTTGGGGTCTGGGGTCTGGGGTCTGGGGTCTGGGGTCTGGGGTCTGGGGTTTAGGGTCTGGGGTCTGGGGTCTGGGGTTTAGGGTCTGGGGTCTAGGGTCTAGGGTCTAGGGTCTAGGGTCTAGGGTCTAGGGTCTAGGGTCTAGGGTCTAGGGTCTAGGGTCTGGGGTCTGGGGTCTGGGGTCTGGGGTCTGGGGTCTGGGGTCTGGGGTCTGGGGTCTGGGGTCTGGGGTCTGGGGTCTGGGTCTGGGGTCTGGGGTCTGGGGTCTGGGGTCTGGGTGGGTTTAGGGTTTAGGGTTTAGGGTTTAGGGTTTAGGGTTTAGGGTTTAGGGTTTAGGGTTTAGGCGATGGAAATGCGCTTTGGGATTGGGCCAATGCGCTGTTCGTTCATTTTCCTTTCCTCTTATCAAGACTCACGATGTTCATTATTTAACATATTGCTGCTTAGCAAATTTCCCTCTATCTCTTTCTATGAAACTGGCGCCAAAATAATCCTGACAGACTAGGCCAGCCGCCTACAAATTTTCACGGTCGAATTCGATCGACACAGGGAGATATGACCAAAATAGTTTTCGGTCAATAGTGAGGACTTTACCGACAACCTCGCAATGAAAACTTCTATTAAAATAGCTCGGGACTCCAATTTCTGTGAAATTGACGTGAAAATACTCCTGACAGACTAGGGTGGTACAATACGAAAATTCACGGCCAGATTCATTCATCAGAGGGAGATATGCGTAAAACATCTTCCGGCTGAAAATCATCGGAAAATGGCAGTCGAAGGGTCTCACGGAACATCTCTTAGTAAAAAATTCATTGAAAATCACACAAGACTCTAATTTATGTGAAATTGACGCCAAAATACTTCTGCAAGACTAGGCTAGTCGCCTTCTAATTTTCACGGTCGAATTCGATTGGCAAAAGAAGATATGACCAAAACGGTTTCCGGTCAAGACTGAGGACTTCACCAACCACCTCGCAGTATAAAATTCGTGTAGGATCAATCGAGACTTTGATTTCTTTGAAACCGACGCGAACATACTCCTAACAAACTGGGGGTAGTACCACGTGAAATTTAACGGCTGGATTCATTCAACAGAGGGTGATATTCGAAAAACATCTTTCCGACTGAAAATCATCGAAAAACGGTGGTCGTATGGTCTCACGGAAAACTCGCAGTTAAATAGTTCACTAAAAATAAAATGAGACTCTGATTTCTATGTAACCAGCGCCAAAATACTCTTGACAAGGTTTAGGGTTTAGGGTTTTGGAGTTTGGGGTTCGAGGGTTTGGGGTTTGGGGTTTGGGGGTCTAGGGTCTGGGGTCTAGGGCCTGGGGTCTGGGGTTTTCAGGGTTAGGGTTTAGGGTTTCAGGTTTCAGGGTTCAGGGTTCAGGGTAATTTCCCCAATTACCCTTTTTATCCCGAGAGGGTTTAGGGTTTCAGGTTTAGGGCTTAGGGTTTAGGGTTTAGGGTTTCGGGGGCTAGGGTTTAGGGTTAGGGGTTAGGGGTTAGGGTTTAGGGTTTAGGGTTTAGGCGATGGAAATGCGCTTTAGGGTTCAGGCGATGGAATGCGCTTAGGGTTTAGGGTTTAG